>JADLZL010000345.1:0-43179 GCA_015844335.1 Chrysopogon serrulatus | reverse complement strand
TCTACTTCCACCAAATCGAAATTATCTCCACTCACCGAAAGATCGGGCATTCCCCCTCTATCACCTCCCCATCGGAGGCGTCTGCTCTTCCGTTCAGAGGGGTGATGTGCATGTGGCAATGGCCCATGGAGCGGTTGTTAGCGTCGCAGCGACGGCCGACCTTCGCGGGCCAACACAGCGATAACACCGTCGCCGTGCGCCTCGTGCTCGCCGTCGTCAATCTCCACGACCTCGACATGTGAGTTCACCGCCCCCGGGCCCCATCTCTCTCCGCCGACCGACTAGACGAAGGCTTCTTTGCTAGACTGCCAACCGACCGAACATGATAAAAGGATCGTGCCCAAGGGCCTAAAAGGGAAGGATATATTTTTAAATGGATCAAACTAGATCAAATTATAACTTTTAAAGTTTAGATTGGGACAGGATCCTGCCACTCTTAAAATATTTAGGGCTGAGGCAAGGTCATGGCTGGATCACGATCCTTTACCGTGCTGAATAGGATTTGCTCCCCACCACCTAACCGGTGCCAAAGTAAACTCTTGGCAACGGCGGCCGCCTTTGTCAACAACGTAGCTCACCATAGCGTTCAGGAGTTGCGCGACCGTAAGCGAACCAAGAGAACATCAGGGGCCATGCCCCCCTCCAATATGAACGGTTAAAATTTGTAATATGTGTAAAAAATTCAACTACATAGTAAAGAAATAGTATTTCCTTATTTTTTATAATAATATTGTGTTTTTTTCCTATGAGGACTATATGTAAACATATTTTTTTGAAAAATATATAAAAAGATTGAAAAACTATTAGACGTACTTTTTTTTTATTATATATATTTGTAATATTTATGAGGTGTTGTCATATTGTCCGGCTCCCCTTAATCAAAAGTTCTTGTTCCGCCTCTGCAATTGATAGTAAGAGAACAATTCTAGATTGTCAACTAGCTTGTAAGTATAAACTTGCTCTGATTCTATAGATTGGATTTACAAGAGAAAGAAATGGTTCTAGGTGGCAAGGATTTGACACCTAAATAACTTGAAATTAGTGAAAGTTCTGGTATAATTGGGACTAACTAGGAAGTAAGTAGGTCCGAGGTAGGCCCTAGGAAAAAGAAGAGGATTAAGAAAAATATGATAGGTATGTTTTGGAACATTAGAGGCATGGGCAAACTTGGTAGAATATAATCCTTGTTGATGTTGTAGGTATTATGGAGATTAAAAGAAGATAATTTTCTATTGGGTTCTTGAAAATCTTACTGATAGTTTTCCTTTCGATTGGTGTCAGTTAGAGGCTAAAGGGACGACAACTAGCGGTATATGCTGGTAGGAGAAAAATTGAAGACCATTGGTGTCATGCATTCTACTAAGAAGACTGGCTGGAAGTTGATAGTAGTGTATACTGTATAGTCCTGCTAATTATGAGGACCGAAAAGCAAGCCTTTCTGGATAGATTGGGCTTAGTGATGGGATCTTAGCAAGGTCCTATACTAATTTGAGAAATGGTCGTTTGAAAAAGGGTCTTTTAGGTGATGGTAGAGAAAGCCCGGTCAGTCCCTTGAAACTTTTGTGAAGAGTATAGACAGATGGGAACTTAGAGTGAAAACTTTTAGGAGAATGATTAGAGGTTGGGCTACTAATGTCACGAACAGGATAGAGTGGAAGGAGAACCGTAGGGAAGACGATGAGCAAAAAAAAAGAGAGAGGGGAATTTGGATAACAAAATTGTTGCGAAAACAACTATTCATTCATTTCATTTCATAGCCGTTTCAAAGAATACATGCGTCGACTTTTTATATATTGCCAGCGCCAACACCTTCTCATACTCATTTGGGCCGAGCCTCTACATTTGTTGTACCAGTCCAAGCCCACCAACGGACACACAGCACAAAGCGCTTCAGGCTCGGCCCGGCTTCATCGCCCACTTCTCTTTCAGGATCCTGTCAAGATCAGGTTCCCCGACAATCGCCTATAGCTCATTATATTTTGATGAAACAGATGACGTAACTTGCTTCTTTACAAGATCAACACAAAACATAAGAGCATCTCCAAGTGGACACCCTAAACAAGCCTCTATCTCAAATTTTAGGGACTGAAGCAAAAATATCAACTCCAGTGGACCTCCTAGTTGGACTCTCATTTTACATGGGCTTCCAAAATTTACCTTTGGCCCCCCAGAAATCGGAGCACCCTATCCACCCCGACGCTTTCCACCGCCGCCGCCCGCGGTCCGCCTCGCCCTTCGCCCGCCGCGGCAAGCCGCCGCCCCTCCACCGCTGCTCCTCCACCGCGCCTCCCGACCGCGCGTGCAAGCCCTCCCGACCGCGCCACCCGCCAGGCCGCTCCATGGGGACCGGGACGGGCGTGATCGCCCCGCCCGGCGAAGCGAGGAAAGGAAGGGTGTCGGGGATTGGAGAAGGCCGTCGTGATCCACGCTCTCCCGCCCGCCACCCGCCCCGAGGCGCTCCACGCCCGCCCGTCGCGCTTGAAGGCACGCCGCCAACCCTAGCGTCGCTGGTGTCGACTATGGACGGCAGCGCGTCAGGAGGATTCTCCGGAGGCGGGCTGCCTCCCCGTCCGACGGTGTCTACCACGAGACGTCGTCCTCCGTTCGTCGCGCCGCATTCCCGTCCTACCACGTCGTCTTCTCTCGACGGCAACCTGCCTCGTCGCCAAGAACGTCCTTCTCCTAGCAGCGGCAGCGGTGGCAGGATGCCTTCTCCCGGCGGCGACGGCAGCGGCAGCAGGATGCCTTCTCCCGGAGGCGGCCACAGTGGTGGCAAGATGCCTTCTCGGAGCGGCGGCGTCGCCTTACCTCCACTCGCCCCTCGCGCGTTGAGCTTCACAGAGCCTCACGCCGCCACCTGGGACGCCGGCAGAATCACAACATCAACAGCAGAAGTCTACGAGGTCGCCGGCGACGACTTTAGCCCCAACCATTGGACGCCGGACTACTCGGTGAGTTTTAGTAGAAATTTGTAGCAGTTGCTGTGACTCTTGTGAGTTTTAGTGGAAATTTGGTAAATTTGTAGCATATAGCACTGGAATAGAGACTAGTATCATGGTTGTGAGATGGTTGTGAGTCTGTTGCTGAACACGAGTGTTAGAGTGTATGTCTAATTCAGTTCTCTGGCTGAATGTTTTGAGTTTGATTTGCTTGTTTAGTAGTGTAACAGAAAAGGAGATTGAATTCTTTATCATAGTTTGGTTGCATTTTTCATCATAGTATGGAAACCGATGAGGCCTGACTATCAACATTTTTCTAGAAGTCTGTTTGAAAAATCACTGGAAGGGACATTGGCCACATTATTCTTTCCATAACCATAGTTGTCTTGTTAGAATGAAGTGGGGTTGAGCTAGCATTTGATTTTGAATTTAACCGATTCCCAATAAATAGTCCACTTGAATCAAAATATAGGCTGCAAGACCCGGGAGGAATGTTTTCACTATTTATTACTCTAGGTCTTGTTTTCTCCATGTTCTTGCATGCTTGTTCTTTTTGGGAATATCTAGGATTGTAGGTCATCTTTGGACTAGCATTTGCTCAGTTTTTTTTGCCCATTTTGTCATTTTTGCTGACAGACTTGAAGACACCGACCAAGTATCAGAACCGTGTTATTCTCATTGTCCCGCATTTGTAACCCACTTGCCAATTCTTCGACCCATGTACATGGTGCAGGAGTGTTCTTGTCACCCAGCGGTCAATGTTGGTTTCTCTTTGACTGTGTGCCAATGTCAACCTCAGTCTGATAGAGTCCCAAATTGGCAATCAAAATGGCCTTTCAGATGGTGTGATAAGCCAGTTTCAGAACTGCATATGCACAGCACCTAGCAGTGGAGTAATCTTGGCCTTTCAGATAGTTTCAGAACTGCATATGTCCCAAATTGTAGAACTGCATATGATCGTCATCTATGTTATTTTCTTGGTTGACTTGCTGCCATTATTGTCTCATGGATTCAACTGTGTTTTCATGTTTTTGATCATGTTTGTGAATTTTTGTCACTTCTATAAGTGGAATAGTACATATGATTGATATACCTGGGTGACTGGCCAAAATTGTTAAAATTTTGTTTTAACAATCTGTCTTTGCACTGTCTTTGCAGGAACCAAGGGCTTCAAGTGAACCCGGATATTTCACAAACATGATTACACAAGAAGAGGATGATGATTTGGAATTACTGAGGCAGCAAGAGGTCACTCCAAGTACTGGCGGCAAAGGAGCATCCAAGCGAGGCAGCAACTACAGTAATCTTGAAGATATCCAACTTTGCAAATCTTGGATCAATATCAGCAATGACCCTATCATAGGCAATCAGCAGCCAGGAAAAACTTATTGGCAGAGGATCGCTAATCATTTCCACACGAACAGGGACTTTGACTCCGATAGGACTCCTAATTCACTCGAGCACCGCTTTGGGATCATACTAAAGGAGTGCATGAAATTCCAAGGCTACTACGAGGAGGTCGAGCGCCGTCATCCAAGCGGCATTCCATACCAAGAGCATGTAATTCATCTTATACTTGGTTCATCCCATATTTTGTCATTGCTATATATCTAATCATGCACTTGATCTTTGTTACAAATTCTTTGGAAGCCCAAGCAAGGTATGCCAGAAAAGCGAACGGCAAAAATTGTCAATTCGAACATTGCTGGCTCACATTGAGGCACACTCAGAAGTTCGAATCAACGCTTGAAGGCAACAAGAGGCCAGCCAAGTCCAGAGAGGTCAACCTCCTGGTAAGAAGTGAACAAGAGGACGATGACTCAACCACCCAAGGCCAACAGAGCTCCTCACTCCCTTCAGCCAAGAAAGCCCGACCTCCGGGTAGAAAGCAATCCAAAGAGAAGCTGAAAAACAATGAAGGAGATGACGAGTACAAGGAAATGATGCAAAATCTGATGGTAATGAAGGCCGAGGAGCATATGATGAAGAAAGAAAGGTGTGAGAAGGATATGATGATTGAGCAAATAGGGCTTCGGATGGAGGAGGAGAAGCTGCAAAGGGAGCAGGAACAAAAGATTATGTTTTGTGATGTGACCACCATGGACGATGATCAAAGGGCATATGTCAAGGCGAAGAGAGCGAAGATTGTCAAGGCGATGAGTGCTAGTGTAGGCGAGACGGCTAGTGGTGAGAGTGCAGTGTAGGTTTGGTGAGAGTGGAGTGCAGAAACTTGCTGTCTTTATTTCCATTATATCCTGTACTAGCCAGTGAGTTATTAGCTGAATCCTGTTCTTGACAGTGTGTTATCTGTACTTGACAATGATTTTATAAAAGACAGAATTTTATAAAAGGCAGAATCTTGACAAGTAATGCTGTATGTTTCCAGAATTGACAGTATATACATGTATGTATATGCTGTATGTTTCCAGAATTTAGCTCTGTCTAATTTGAATTTTGTTCTATTGTCATGCCATTTGCTGGATTAAGTAAGCCTATGCACTGATGCTTCTACCTTACTATGGTTGTTTTACAATGACTGTGTTGCTTCACTAGAAGTACAAGCTGTCATAGTCCAGGGTTCTGTACATAGTTAAAATCTTGCATCATCAGTACGTGGCTGAAGCTTTCAGATATACACCACTTGCTTTTATCATTTCAGTAATTGCAACCTTGCTGTCAGATGAAAAGATGACAAAAGTATTAGTATGTTTCCAGAATTGCAGGCCATCTGGAAGCATACCCAGAATTGCATGCCATCTGGAAGCATACCTAAGAATTAATTAATATTGAAATGAGGCATGAAAGACCTGTAAGGAAACCTGAAATTCATTAAATTCATTCTCATGCTGCTGGCACAGAGTATAAGTATTGTCCCCCAAAATATAAACAGTCTAGCACTTCCAAAATATAAATAGGCTAGCAATTCAGGTACTGCCAATTCAGTCAAAAAAGAGCATCAGCACAATCTATATTTTCACAGAAATGCATCTCTTCTGCAGGACCAGGGCGTACAGATTTATGCTGAAAAAACAGAAATGCATCTCTTCTGCAGATCATTCAGATAACAACAAGATTGCTGAAAAAAAAAACCTATATTCTGTAAATGTGAAACTGCTATATGCTAGAAGCTGAATTGATCAGACTAGCAGTTTTCACATTCATCTACTGCCTGATCAGACTATGACCTAGCAGAGAGAGATTACAGTGACAGAGCTGCAGATTCCAACATGGGGCCAGTCTTCTTAATTTATCATCACAGAAAAGCAAAAAAGGAAAAGCAAGAAATAACATTTATTTCTCCTGATGGAAATTCTCTTGGTGCATCTGATGGAAATTTACATAATTTAGTCTTGATCGATCAGGCAAGAAAGAACATTTATTTCCGTCAATCAGGCAAATGCAACTCCCACAAGGATTGCAGCTACGAACACGCAAAGATGCAGTTAAACAAACGACATTGTTATCAAAGGCCTAATCTTGATCGATCAGCTAGCTAGCTCTACTCATCCTCCACTACCTCCTCCTCGTCCTGGATGCTGCAAAGATTGCAGCGCCGTCACGAGGCCGGTCAGGCACGAGTCCATGGCGGCGGCGGCGGGGCGACGACGGTGCTGGCGGCGCGGGGAGGGCGCGTTGCTGGCGGCCCGCGGGCGGAGCTCCGGCGCTGGCGGCGCACGGGCGGGGCTCCGGCGCTGGCTGCGCACGGGACAGGGGGCTGCTTGGGCGAAGGCGACGGGCTGCCGTCCAGCAACACGATGGCCGCCGGTGGGCGGGGCCCGGTGCTTGCGGCGGCGCGCGGGAGGGGGGCGGAGCGCAGTGCACGCGCGGGGTGCTCGGGGTTGGACGGTAGGGGCTTGGGCTGGAGTTGTTGATAGTTTTGGGCCTCTATTCTTTGCAGGCCGGCATGCAAAGGAAAAAAATAGGGACCAAATTTACATGGTGGGCTGGAGATGCTCTAACAAACACATTGAGGCGCGTGTTCTCCTTCTATTTTACTGCCCAAAGTTCCATGCCATTTCCCCGTTGGAGCCTTCGAGGGACCCCAACCGGCACACACCGCGTGCAGCCGGAATGGAATGGGGCTGATGCTGATCGGTTTCCATTCCTACGCAATTTCGCTGCTGTTTGCATGGTCCTACCGCAGCCGCTTGCTTGTGTTTGGGGCTCGATTGTGAGTGTGACGACGTCCTTGGATTTTGTTGTCTTGTGCAAGGTGGAGTGGTTGGCTCTGTTTTGTCTCATCTATACGCGCAGTGCATCTCGCCATGTCTTTTAGCACCGGAGAAATTGACAGTCGTAGGAGTCATGCTAAGGTACTCGCCAATCATTTTCATTACTAGCTCAGCACCTCTGTGCTGACCTGGACCAAAGAACTAGCAGGTTCGTTGTAAAAATAAATATATGTATATACGTGTACTCTGATGGCATGTCCGCCTGTCCTTCATATGCACATGACACGTACTGATATCGCTTATTCACATCACATTAGCTGCATTGGAAAGGATTATGATATCTAACCAGTTGATGTAGTATTCATATACCAGTGTCTTCCATCTTGAATGTAATCTAACTAGATTGCTTTCAATTGTTGGCCTCCCTACTAGTTTTTCACTGTCAAAGTCTCACGAATTGGATGTGTTCTTGCCGTATTATATCCCCCTTTCCACAGATAGGATGAGACGTCAGCTCTTGATCATCCATGACACAGCTGAGGGTACTTGGAGAGCTGAGTGAAAGCAGTGATGTCTGATGTTGCTTGTGTAATTCAATTCCCATGTAATTTCACGAGCCTTTTGTATACATCCGTAGCATTCATACCCAACCCTGCCCACACCAGGAAATCAAACTGCACACGCTCGCAAACTTTGTAACTCCCGTCTCCAGCGATCTGAGCTTTATTTTGATTGTCATCTTGCTCCTGCCTTTGTTTCAAAAAAACTATTCGCAGGTGTAATATGGTTTGCCGATTACGCGGTTGTGTGTTTGACTAATCTTTCTAATGCAGTAAATTACCATGCAAATACCCATACTTTTGTGCATATATTTATAGATGCAGGAGGGCTACCCTAAAGGGGCTACCCTACGCCTACTTTAGCGTCTGAAATTACTGTCGTGTGAGCACACGAACTAATGCCATGCCGTGCTCAAACCACACCATGATCATGTCTCGTTCAGCAGGTGTACCACCACGGCACACCCCACACACCATGAACCATGAGCTGCTCAGAGCTGCCGCCACCGGCGACAAGCCGCTCCTAGAGCAGGTCCTCAGTTTGAGAAGCGCTACCGGAAATGGAGGCGAGTTCCAAGCTACGCAGCGAGGCAGCCGGAGCAGCTGCCTGAAAGGCGTCACCTCGGAGGGGAACACGGCGCTCCACATCGCCGCCGGCCGTGGCTACCTGGAGCACGCCCGAGTAATGTGCGAGCTGGACGCGTCGCTCGTCAGGGCCAGGAACAACCTGCGCAACACGCCGCTGATCTGCGCCGCGAGGGCCGGGCACGTCGACGTCGTGTGCTATCTCATCGAGCACGCCCTTGCTGCCCCTGCTTCCGCTGCGACGGTGGCGCCGGCGGCGGATGCCGGAGCGTCTAGCGGCGAGGAGTCGATGCTACGGGCGAGGAACACGGAGGGCGCGACCGCGATGCACGAGGCCATCAGGAACGGCCATGAGGCGGTCCTGGCGAAGCTCATGTCCGCGGACGCTGGGCTGGCCGCGGTGGTCGACGGCAAGGGCTTCTCCCCGTTGTACCTGGCGGCCGCGTTAGGCCGCGCTGACATGGTCGACGTCCTGATCGCAGGATCTCCGCCTGATGGGGTGAAATCGCCGGCGTACTACGCCGGACCCGATGGACAGACTGCCCTGCACGCCGCCGTCCTTGCCAGTGAAGAAATGAGCAAGTCACTGTGGTGCTGGGAGCCGACGCTGGCGAAGAAGGTGGACAACTCCGGGAACACGGCGCTCCACCATGCGGCGTCGGCGGGGAAGATCGGAGCGGTGAAGCTCCTCCTGCAGGAGGACTCTTCGCTGGCGTACATCCCGGACGTGGACGGGCTCTTCCCCGTGCACACCGCCGGGAAGATGGGCAAGATCGACGTCATCGAGCAGCTCATGGAGACGTGCCCCAACAGCGACGAGCTGCTGGACAACCGGGGCAGGAACGTGCTGCACTGCGCCATCGAGCACAAGAAGGAGAAGGTGGTGCAGCACATGTGCAAGAACCCGCGGTTCGGGCGGATGATGAACGCGCGGGACAGCCGGGGGAACACGCCGCTGCACCTGGCCGTGAAGCACGGCTGCGACCGGATCGCGCCATGCTGCTGGTGCGCGAAGTGAAGGTGAGCCTGAGCACCATGAACAACGACGGCGCGACGCCGCTGGACCTCGCCATCAACGAGCTCGACCACGGCTACACGTACCCGATGAACCCGGAGGTCCTGATCGTGCAGTGCCTGGTGTGGTGCGGCGCGCACCGCAGCCCCCGGAGGCGCGACGAGTGCCTGGACAAGCGCACCGGCGTCGGCGGCTCGGAGAAGGAGCTCAGCAAGTACACCAACCTGACGCAGAACCGCGCCATCGGGTCGGTGCTCATCGCCACGGTGACGTTCGCCGCGCCCTTCACCACGCCGGGGACCGCCGCCGACGCCGCGGCGGAGAGGCCGGCGTTCTGGGCGTTCGTCCTGTCCAACGCGCTGGCGTTCCTGTGCTCCACGGTGGCGACGTGCCTGCTCATGTACGCCGGGCTCACCACCGTGCACCCGAGGTACCGCAGCCGCTACCACGTCTGGTCCTCCAACCTGCTCCACGTCGGCGTCCTGCTCGTCATCGCCACCTTCGCCTTCGGCGTGCACCTGGCGCTCAGCCCGCCGGGGACCGGCATCCCCGCCGGGAACCTGAACGCCGCCGTGTGCGCCATGGCGTGCGTGTCCGTGGTCTTCGCGCACCCGGGCACCTGGTGGCCGACGGTGCTCGCCAAGCCGATATGGGCGCGGCTCGGGCTCAAGGGGCTCCTCGGCGTGCTGCTGGGCCCGCGGCCGATCCCCTGCCAGAAGCTGCTGCTCTCGCGCACGCCATGGCTCAACCTCTTCAAGATGCTGGCGACGCTGCTCATCCTCGCATTGATCCTCGTCACGTTTCTCTTGGACATGTCCTACCTGCGGACACCTGCTGCTCAGGACAGCTTCTCTTCGAATCTTCTTGAGCAATCTCAGCGCCACTTCTGCTCGTACCCTACGTGAACTGACATTAGCTGAAGACGACCACGGTGAACAGAGAGAGTATGGCTCCGGCCAACTCGTGCTTCAGAATTCAGTCTATTTGATTGAAGCTAGCCAAGCCATCAAAACATAGAGATGGCGTGAGCTGTGTACATGCGTTTGTGATTAATAAGATAGTTAAATTAATAAGTAAAAATTAAGCAGGAGAAGCACTTAAGCGGCTTCTCACAAAAACACTACTACATATATCTTTTTTCTTACAATTGGCACCGATTTAACCATCTCTAACTAGGATGAGGAGCACTGTAACTTATGAAGCACCCCCCTGGAAATTAATTTGGAGGGTAGTTCCGTTAAAAAAAACACTGTCCCTAGAAATTTACATTTTTTAGGGTGGTTACTTTAAAAGAATTGTCTTTGAAAACGAGATTTTCGAAGTGGTTTTGTTAAGAGAACCGGATCTAGAAATAACCAACTGTCCCTAAAAAATAATTTATAGGGGTGGTCCTCTTAGTGAACCCTTTCTGAAAATTAGTACCTATAAAAGCTTTCTTCTTCCTTGCGACAACTCTGTACACACTCTATTGCAAGCTCACTTGGAACAAAAAATGTTGCAAAAATAGAGGGAGAAGGTTTTGCATTTTGAAAGAGTTGACTTTAAGAGGTAAGGTTGTGGCATCTGAATGTCTTTTAAAGGCCTACTCACATATTTTCTTTGTTTAATTATAGTCTTCATTTAGAGGGAGACATACTTGTTAATTTTACATTTTGTTAATAATTTTGGACCATTTTTCCCCAATTTACTTGCATGGAGTAGGCTCATATCAATCAGTATTTACTTTTTTAATATAATTCTTGCTTCTTATAGTGTTATGAATGGAGATATTAGTATATCTAGACCTATATCTATATGTAACCATGCATGTGGAGGTGAGAGAATAAGAGAGAGGTGATTTTTTGTTTAATGAAAATAAAGTGTTTCTAAATTTAAAGTTTTATAGGCATTGATATCAATTAATGCCAAAATTTTCAGTTAATTTTATGCCAAGAACAATAATTATTTCTCTAGTTAAATGGAAATAATACTTTGACGCAATTATATGTTTTTACCCATGCTTGCTGCACCTAACCCTGCAATCGACATGCCCTTGCACTTCCACTATTTTCAATCATTCTACAATCCCCTGAGGTCCACTTTAGTCTCCTTATTAGGTACTTTCCAAATCACCAATTCTTATGAGTTGCCCAATTCTAGCCTCTATAAGTAGAGAAAAATTCAATTAATAGAATCGGCATATGTTATTCTTAATAGATATGATTGTCTTCCCCCAATGAGTTATCTAGAGTTTATCACTCTTATTTAAGGATTCAAGAGCAGAAACCTGATTTCAAGGACATAGCTAACCTAGCTGAAATTGACGAACTGTAAGTTGTTGAATTATATGAGACCTTTTTCAGTCTAATAAAAAGAGGAGATATAAAATTTACCTTCATAGTTCATACCTTCTTGGATTGCCTTATATCAATACTGAAATCTTTGTACTTCATGAGCAAATGTACTCCTATTCGTATGAGTTAATTATTATTACGCAGAAACTTAGATATATACGAGAACGAGATGCCCGGCCCCGGCTAGCTCGTCACTTCTCGGTCATGGCCATCGACGGCGGTTTAAGTTTAACTATCGCCCGGTCGTAGCTAACGCTTCCTCGCCTCGCCTATAGTGAGCTCGCGTCCTAGATCGATCTTCTCAGACGTGCGTGGGCCTGCATCGGTGGCTTTTTTTTTTTTTTTACGTATTATCCCTGGAGACGACACCACACCGACCGCCGCTGCGCAGGGCCCTTGCGCTGAAATCACGACAGCAGACCAAGCCCATGGGCCGAACATCCTAGATTGGGCCTGACCCGACCGCGAACTAACTCTATATTTCCTATAGTTTTTCCTTTTGAGGGGAGTATTATCTTTACTGTAGTTAGTGCCACATCGTCTGCGGAGTCCTGGAGCACCAGCCTGATAACCCAGTCACCGTGCGCACCGATCGGCCAACACCGTGCGGCAGACGCGGCGAGCAACCCACTCATACATCTTTGATGTCGCCCTAACCTATTTGTTATTTTATCTAAATATATATTCATGTGACATTTTATTTTAAAGTATTTATATATTGAAACAAATTTAATGGTACAATTAAAATTTAATTTGAATTTTGGTTTGTGAGTTATAATATTTCTTTTAGCTGAATTAGTGGGGCCCGTGCTCCTGTGCTGTCAGCGCGCACCCGTGATGCATGCAAGGTGGGGCCTGGTGCTGTCCGTCCGCCAAACGCCCTGTGCTCTGGTGATTGTGGCGGGTGAAACTTGATATCGGACGAGAAAACTGGACGCGCTGCAGGCTACCCATCCATCAAAACGCTCCTCCAGGATAATTTTAGTGTGTCCAGTGCAGATGGTGGTTTAGGGTTTAGGGTTTAGGGTTTAGACCTTGGCTCGAATATAGGTGATGTGTATTCCATCCTATTCGGAACGCCTAGGCTGGCCTGAAGGGCGCGCATCATGCGCGTCTAGCTTTTTTTCGTCTTTGTTTTTTTCTTGCTCTTTTGTTTTTCGTCTTCGTTTTTTTTTTTTGTTTCTGCTCTTTTGTTTGTTTTTTTCTGCTCTTTTGTTTTTCGTCTTCGTTTTTTTTTTTTTTTCTGCCCTTTTGTTTTCATCATCCGACGTGATCGGCGGGTTTTAGCAACCTTGCTTGAGTTCTCCCTCTCGGATGCCTTGATTCCTTTGAGAAGTTGTCAGTGCTGCTCTGTCCAACTGAGTCACTGCCTGGACTAGCCAGCGACCTGTTGCTTGCATGGGACTTGGGCTTTTTACTCCTGCTCTTTTTGATGATGTTCCATGAGATTTCAGGAATAATATAGTGGTCGTTCGATCGGCTCATTGGAGATCGTTCCTTCAGGTGTGGCATAAGATGCTACAGATTTTTTCCAATCGTTTATGCAAATTAATCTGCTGACATATCTGGTTCAACATACACTCACCTGAGCTTAAAAATGTCTACACAGCCCATACTGCACGCCGGCACCACACCACTTACGTCATCGTCTCAGAATGTATGTAGGTAGGCCACCAGCAGGACTCGCAGATTAAACTTGCGTCCCCTCGTTTGTTGCTGGTTCGGCGTACACGTTCTGCTGCTGCTGACGAGATAGATGCCCGGCCGGCGAGCTCGTCACATCGGTCATGGCCATCGACGCGGGGCTCATCGTGCGGCGGTCGTAGCTAATAACGCTTCCCTAGCAGCAAGCAGCCCTTGCGAGAGTAGTAGGCACGGAGAATCAAGCCCATGGGCCGAGCAGCCTCGCTTGGGCTGCCTGAGCCAGGCCCAACCACGAACTAAAGCCGTTCCGTTTGTTGTGTAAATAAATTAATTAGTGCCACACCGTCCGCCGAACCCAGAGAGCACCGGCTGATAAACCAATCACCGTGAGCACACATCACCGTGCGGCAGGCGCGGGGCGCAACCGCATCACATTCGTAACGCCGTGGCGTGGCAATGGCCGACACGCGACATGCGCGTCTCGCATTTTTTTCCTCTTTGTTTTCTTTTCTTGTCACAATTCTGTTCTTGGCGTCTCGTATTTTTTCCCTTTTTTTCTTGTCACAATTCTGTTCTTGTCGATCCCAGGCTACCTCTTTAGGCGGTTATATAATTTCTGTACCTAGGTTAGTTTCAGTTCCAGCATATATAATATATAATAATAACTTCTCTTTATAATAATAACTTCTCTTTTATATGATGAATTCATCAATATCCTGGTCCATGACCATACACCAAGATGCATGTACCGACAGTTTAACATCAACGACGAGCCTCTTCACTCTTTGAGAGCTTAGATTACACTTCGGAGCGGATTTGACTCGTTATTACTAGAAAGCACGTGCGGCTTATGTTAGGCCAGACGGTAATGCACGTTACGTGGAAGTATCAATGTGAAGAGTGCTACTTCCAATAGGTATTAAAGATTGCATATACTCCAACATTGATGCATTCATTGCATTGATGAAATTTTATAGACATCAAAAATACAAGTTTCTGATGAACATCAGCTTGTCAATAGTATGTGACCACAACGATATTCTAGAAATCATGGCATTTCAAAGTAGATAAAGAGAATATACCTCCTCTGTCCCAAATTAATACTCGTGCTATCCAAAAAATATGTATCTAAAACAGCCAAGACAACCTATAAATTAGAATGAAGGTATTACATGGTAACATAACCTTCAAAATCGCACGAAGAAAAAACCAGTATGATATATATGTAAGTTGTGCATGTACTTCACTCGTTTCTGAACTCCATACCGAGTTTAATTTATATTCAAATCACGGCGACCACCTGATTCTTTGAATCAGTGCAACTCTAATGACCAATCACTTTATCCATCTCTTTGCCATAGGTAGTGCAATGTGACCAAGTTTGGACGGAGAGATGCTAGCTGACGGTGAGCTGCGTGGCCGTATCCACCGCCTTTGATGACTCCACGGCTGCCCATGAATGGAGTCGTGGCATGGAGCACACAACTGATAAACAGACCAATCATTACTGCCTGCTAGCGGCAAGTAGGCCATGAAAATTCATCAGACAGAAGCAGAAAAATCAAATGCCTAAATTAGGATATGGGGGATGAAATCCTGGTAGTGAACACTAAAATAGAATCAGCAAACTGAATTCATGGAACAGTATCTGTATCTTCAAAACATACACAGTGAACTTTACTATGATTTGTGAAGGTCCTAGAGCTTCTGAATTAAACAATAAGAAAAATGACAGTATAGCAGCAGTAGCATTTCTATCTGCTAGGGAAAGAATATGCCAACATTAAAGCAGGAGTAGCATTTATATTGGTTATACCATAGATATCATGCTTGGCGAATATGCCAACACTGTGAGATCTCTAAGCATGTGTTTATTTCCAAGGATGAAGAGGAATGGTCCAGGATGGTTCCTTTTCTAAGCATTTGAATGTTACTGATTTACTTCAGTTCACATATCACACTTGTTTTTTTACATTCCATGAGTAAGTACTTTCTGAACTTTTAATGACTATCATAAGTTCATCTAGTGTATTGCTAGATCAGTTGACAATAGCTGCTCTCATCCAAATCTGAATTTGTTTTGTACTTCTATTGCATTAACTAGGATGTGTGCTCTTTCTCTACTGCAACATGCTCAGCAACTCTTAACAGGATTGGCATAGGCACACTAGTTTCATAATATACCATCAGATGGAAGAGGTGGTCAGGCAGGTCCTTGTGATACAAATCTAAATCTCTGACGGCAACGGGCCTTTCTGAAGCTGTCATATACTGTAAACACCAATTTTCTTTTGAAGTCAAGATCGATAGTGTACCAACAAGACACATAGCAGTCACATTTTTATCTTTGAAACACAACACTTACAAAGACATACACGATCAAGTTTCATACAGACATTGCCGAATGGAAAGCTCACTTGAACAGAGTTTAAACAGATTCTGAACACAATGAACCAAAGCAATAGTAAACATGCTGACTGACGCACATCAGCAATAGTAAACATGCTGACTGACGCACATCTCCCGAAATGTCACAACAACAATGCAACATCAAGCAGCCAGCATGGCCGTGGCTGAGCTTTCTGCTGCCGGAGGAGCCATGAGCTGGGCGATGTTCTCCACAGCACGGATCCTGCCGCTGGCCAGTCCGGCCGTCAGGTCCTCGACTTCCATTTTCACCACGTCACGGCGGTTGCCAATATCAGCTGCATACCTGCTTGCACAGTACACACCGACGGCCATCACTGCCATTCCATAGATGTTTGTGGTAACCAAGCGGAACGGGGTTGAGACCACTGCAGCGAGAGGTCCACCAATGATGGAGATAGCCTGCCCACTCTGCCCAACAACACCCCGCTCAGCCACAAGAAGGCCAGTCTTGCAGTATATCGCAAAGTCCTCGCAGTTGCTCTTGAACAGATTGTAGCACCTGAAACCATTGTTCAGCAAGTATTTCGCTCGGCGAATCACCGTATCGCTAGGATCAGACGGAGCGAGCGTGCATGTTCCTCCTCGCGCTTTGGCGAGGAAGAGAGCTGGGTTGACTGCATACTCGAAACGGTAAAGAGCACCCCCAGCTAGGAAGCAGCTGAGGCAAGAGGATACCACACCATTTGTCTCTGTGCTGGTGTCACTGATTTCGTTGGTGCATACCGGACAAGGTGTGTTGCTTTGTTTTGGGGCAGAACTCACAAGAAGAATATCAACGACAGTTCCTGTTCCAACCTCCTGGCCCCTTCCTCTTGTAAAATGGATCACCTTATCATCACCCACATATATTCCTGTGAGAAACGTATGGTTAAACAAATTTACTGTGAATGGCACCTCAAATTGCATAGCACTGTGCATTGAAAATTTGGGGTAAAAAAAAAATCCTCAATGCATTACAAGGTGGGTTCAGTGTTTGGATCACTGCGTCAGTAACAAAATGAGTGGAGTGGCATATAACAGGTAAGGGGAACATTCATGGTACAGAAGAAATTGCCCCAACAAAATACCTACAATGTTTCCAACAAGGTTATCCGATATACATTAATCTGTAAAAACAATTTCATTTTTCCCAGGTAGCGCCTGTCAAAGGGTGATCAATTAAGCCCAAAAACATATATGCATATTGCAAAGCACTAAACATAATTTCATTCCTCAAAGGTGGTGGTTGTTCCTTCAGTTTGTGGAGCGTGGTTTTTTCTATTTAGCTAGGGACCGTGTGGTCCATGTTTTACTTCTCAAATGTAATCAGATCATCTATTCCTTCAACATAATCATCTCTCCTGCCAATTCGCAGAAAAAAAACATGTAATTTGATTGCCTACACAATGTCCACATATATGGTGCAGTTTGTAGGAAGCACTTAAATGATCTCATCTTCACACTAGTGAAATTGTCTTGTGAGCCATTACCATTTATTACCAAGCCAATCCGAGTTGTCCAGTTCCAATGTACATATTCACAAACTTTTAGTTTGAGTAACACAAAAATTTGTAGATATCTTCTTTCACATTGCACTTTCGAAGCTACTCTACTCACCTAAAATTTACAATTTAAATTCGTTCAGGTGTTATAGGTTGATTTTTGGGAAATGATAAATAAAAAAGAAGAGGAAAAAGAGAGACGTAGGCGGTAGGGCGCCCTTTGAGGGCTTGTTTGGCTGCACCCAGATTTCAATGTATCTGTGTGCAGCCAAACAAGCCCTAGAGGCAAGAATTCTACAGGTTTCAATTCAATTTTAGCAGGATTAGGGATATCTATCTAGTTCCAAATGGGATTTGTCTGTTTTGTTTGGTCCGACATAAAACTCCTATCGAGTTTGGACTTCAAATTTTCGAAGATCGGTACAACAGACCAAGGACAACATCTATCTAGCAATCAAACATGCTGATTTGATGCACAAACAAAGGTTCCGGGGATATGCTCACCAAAGGGTGCTTGTGTTCAAGACATAGAGAATCAATCCAAGCCCCAAGCAGCTAACGAGATCTCTACCCTAAAAACATTTTCAGTTCAAAGAAAATCCCCTGCTAACCCAAAACACCCGACATCGGTGACACACGAAGTAGATTAGACACAATCTAATAGCATCAGAGTGGTGCGTAACGTTTCAAGTCAAGTCCCCAATTCGCAAATTAACGAGTCCAAAACCTTGGCAAATTAATGTGATCCGATCAAAGTTTAAATACAACGGAGTAAGCAATACAATACGAATCACCTCACCGTGATGCGCGTAGACCCACGCGGACCTCCAGGAGTAGATGTGATCCCCCGCCTTGAGGCTCTCCTTCCCAATCCTATCCCAACACAAGGAAAAGTTCTCAGAAAAGAAAGGGGAAAAAAATAACCGGGCACTGCAGAGATCAAACTGACCAATACCGCAATACGGATGAACAAATACCAGAGAAGGAAGGAATGAATCCAAGGGGCGACCTGTTTGAGAGGAGACCCATTGAGACGGTGGGAGCCTGGCGGCGGGCGGGCGGGCGTGGTCGATGAGTCGATTTGGGCCGGCGAGCACCGAGCAGCCGCAGCGTAGAGGGAGGGAGAAGAAGAAAGGGACGGAAGCGAGGAGGTGGCTTGTGCGTGATAATAAGGACAAAATGGGGGAAAAGCCGGTGGCCGTAGGATGCACGAGACGAGACGCTGATCTCACGCGGGCAGGCGTGACGCCTGGTCCGTTGCTGGCTGTCAAAGGTTCGTTTGAGAACTGACGATTGCAAAAATGTCTCTGTTTATGAACAGTTATTAAGTTGCAAGTATGTACGTAGTAGAAACTTGCAAAAGTTAAAAAACTGTTGGTAGTCTCGTCGTTTGAGTTGTCTCCGAAAACAAAATGACAGTTTTGCAACTACAAAAACAATACTCTGTGCTTAATGATCACTCACATATCTTGCTCATTGAATTGAATAATAAGGAACATGGCGGCGAAGACTTAAGGACGAAGGTTTCTGGACTGGGAGGAGGAGAGGCCTAGCTGAGCAGCAGCGCTGGTTGATGGATGGTCGCGCCCTCACCGGTGGGGTCAACACTCAGCAGCAGCACAAGCAATGTCGGCAGCCACGAGCGACGGCAAAAACGCGTCTCGTTCGAGGGTTTTGAAGCTCATGACGAGTAGTGTAGTAAAACAACTCCGTTCACAAGGATTTTCTGCACCGAATGTGCGTCACCTGCAGCGATTCAGGAAAGAGATGGGCTACCCAGACTGCGCTGCAATCTTGTAACAACAAAAACAGGTCGCTGTGCACATCCAATCCAATCCAAAAGAACAGCAGCTATATGCTCACGCCCAACAATAGGTTCGCATATCAATTTTTTTTTTTTTTTTTTTTTTAAAAGGTTCGCACATGATGACATGACTTACCACACGAATTCACCGCAAAACACCGGGTGGCATATGATTGCTGCATAACCTAGGTGACGTAGAAAGCTCAGCAAGTATATGCAAGATCTGATGCAATACGGCGAGGAAGACGTTGGCCACCAGCCAAACAAGGAGGTCCGTTCCTTCCTCCAGGTCATTTCATTTCCGGAAAGGGTTACGATTCTCTGGCATCGACGTTTGAGCTTCTCCTTCCACCGGATATATGCTTCATTCATGATCTGGAAGTGACTGGCCCGGCATGCTGCAATTTGGACCATCAGATGAGCCAGATGGAGAAGCACATCCCAGTTCTGGTAGCGAGCATCACCCTTTTTGCTTTGGAGTTTGGACTAGCCAATCAAGATTTGCCCACTAGTGGCTCTCTGTCATTCTCAAGTCAAGCACCACCTTCCTTCTACCACCGCCAAGAGCAATTCAGGGAAAAGAAAGAAATAGGCTGACGAGATATCCTGATTTTCAGAAACTCAATAGCAGCAGCAGCAAACAATGGTCTTAACCTATCCTGTGCAATACTGTGTGTGAATCTGGGAGTCTTAAATACATACAAGGCCTAACAAAAACGTAGAAGTGTGATGTTCTTCCTGATTCAATCAGGAATGTGGAGTTTCCGGTGACTTGAAACTTTGGGGGCGTCTAAAACATGATTTCCTCTAAATTTCCTTCAAGAAAGGAACCGATTCCTTCCAGCAACTCTTTATCATGTCAACGACTTTCATTGTGTATTCCTCATCCTCTGGATAATAAGCGATTGGGTCATCAAGGAGCGGGGCTTCCAGATCCAGAACTCCTTCCAGTATAGCATGCAGACAGTATGCTGAATAAGTGATGTGGTAACCCCCTTCCTGGACAACCAATATTTGCCCATTGCTATGTCGATTGGCCAGGCTCCTCATTATTTGTCCAATTTTCCTGTAGCCTTCCATGGTTAAGCACTGTCTTCCATTGGGATCGAACTGCATAAGGCAAAACATAATGTAATTATTGTTCGTCTGACAGGTGTCATAGACTTTCTAAGAAAAAATTTCTCTTTCTAAAACGTTTCCAATTATCACCAACCAACAGAAGTTTGATGAACAGTAAACAAAAACAAGGAAAATGTGAACTCAGGTGTCCTCAAGCAGAGCATCACATGACCAAAGAAATTCATACAGGTTGTTCAGCTCTCTCCTTGTGATCACACAATTGTGCACTCATGATCACACAATTGTGCACTCATCAGTGGTATAAGTCACACGTGGAAGTGCGATTGCCCAAAGTTAATGATGAGGATGCATACAGGTTGCTCCCAGACATTGACCCAAGAAATATACTTAACAAAACTTGGATCCACCAGTCCAGGTTGTGGTCTTGGCAGAGCCAATCAAGCTTGCGCTAGTTTCATTTCTTTCATAGTTGGTCTCAGGGAAAGGAAGGAAAGAGAATAAGAACATTATGAACAACTTCAACAAAATTTGCCAGAGTGAATGAAGTAGCAATGTTCTAAACAGAACCTAGCCAAATTTGAGCCTATCCAATCTAGACTGCAGTCGTTTATGACTTTTAGACTGCAGTTTGGGGCCCTCAGTAGCAGCAATTTCCTGCTACTCAGGTGCCAGCTGCAGTGGGCCCTACAGTTGGCACAGCAACACCATATCTCCAAAGACGACAACAACACTGTATTACCTCAGCATAGAGGCGGCGAATAATTTTCTGGGAAAGGCACAAATATGCTTTGCCTCTCTGTCCTGCTTCAACTACAAAGACTATGTAAGTGTGTTGCACTCACCCATCTGTTGTTATATGTGCAATATCTAATGTTAGTTTCTTGTTTAGTGTTTTTTTTCTCTTGAACAAGCACTTATTATTGGTTAAAGGCTGAATTGCAACTGCAGGTTTGAATGTGATGCTCAGTGATGAATGGGTTCAGTGACATTCATGTTTGGCAGCATAGAATTATTTAAGAATCTAGTAGAGGCTGGTTTACCCATGAAGAAATTTATTCGCTACTATAATTTATGTTGTCACATTATTTCCACTGAGCACTTGCTAATTGCAAATTGATCAGTATACTTCATGATAATTGTGAGTAATTGATCACTGAGAACCAGTTAAGCTAAAATCTAGAACAAAATTGAGCTACCATACTTAGCAAGGATACTAAAAGCCTTTAAGCCTTGGATGACCATGAGTTTGGTAGTCCATACTGAGAGAATCATTAGAGAACAATTCCTGTAGCATTTTTTCTAGTTATATTCCTTTTGTGTCAATTACCATTATGTTTGTTTATGACTTTGTGAGTAGCATAAATGTGTCCTAAAGTGCTGGTTAAATGTTCATCTTGTTTACTGCAATCTTATCGTGGTTTTTGTATGTCTTTTACTTGTTAAAGCAAGGAATCATTTTTAGTTGCTCAAATGTGCCCTATCCTACAATAGGTTGCACTTCACACATCAAAATCACCAAAAGTACATCTGGGAGCAAGGTAACATCCAAAAATATAATTCACAATGAAAGCACCAGTTAAATGGAGTCAACTGTTCCTCTTTAAGTCTTTATCATATGCCTTCTTCCCATTTATTTGTGAACGATAACCACATCCACTAGCTGCTAATGTAATCTTAGCAAATTTGGCTAATGGGGCAATAGATTGACCCTACAAATACATGGAATTCTAACTAGATTAATGAAAGCAACATGTAATGTAGGCATGTAGCAAGGAAAAGTGGAAAACAAGTGTGCGAACTAAACTTACCGCACTAGAATCTTGACCGATCACAAGAACCAAAAGCTGAGGCTGAAACTTATCAATTGCTGGAACAACCAACTGGTTCATCGCATATTCATACCCAGCATCTCCACTTCCATTAGGCAAAGGTATATTGAGATTGTACCCAAGCCCCTTGCCTTCACCAATCTCATCGACGGAGCCACTCTGCGGATGTGATGGCCCCCAAGAACCATGCATCATGTGAAGAGACATTGTCAACACGTTGTCTGTGCGATAGAAGCCCTCTGCAGTACCATTCCCATAGTGTACATCAATATCCACAACGGCAACCTTTGCACGCCCGGAATCCAGAGCCAGCTGCACAGCAAGTCCGGCATTGTTCAGAAAACAGTAGCCATCTGCATGGTCGGGCTGCGCGTGGTGGCCAGGGGGCCGAACCAACGCGTAGGCCAGGTTCCCGTGCCCGTCTAGTATGTGCTTCACGGCGGAGAGCGTGGTCCCGGCCGCTAGAAGCGCCGCGCCCCAGGAGCCCGGGTTCAAGAACGTGCCCTCACAGAACTTCTTGGCTCCGGTGGCGTTCGCCTGCACAAGCTCCTCTATGTATTCTGCAAACCAACCACAAGATCTTAGCGAATATACCGTGAAAGTAACTGAATTTTGCTCGGCATTTACAAATAATGTACATTTTACTGTGCAAACACCACAAAAAGAGAGAATTTAGTGCATCGAGATTCCACAAAAATAGCTACAACAAAGTCCGGCGGGGGGTGGGGTTTGGGGGCGGCGGTGGTGGAATGATTTCGGCTTTGGGGCACCTGAGGAGTGGAAGGAGAGGAGCTCGGAGGCGTGGGCGGGGCGGCCCGAGTGCCAGGAGAGGAAGCGCGAGATGGGCCCGCGGCGGAGGATGGAGACCATGTTGCGGACGCGGTCGGCGTTCTCCGGGTGCTGGTCGAGCACATCCAGGAACCCCGGGTCGCGGCCCGAGTCGAACACGCCGCGGCCGGCGTCGTGGGCCAGCATGCCCTCGTGCCAGAACACCGCAAGCTTGTCTTCCAGACCCGGCGGTGGCGCCTCCGCCGGCGGCGGGGGAGGATTCGGACGCCATCGGCGGCTCGGCGCGGGGGTGTTTCGCTCCGGCTCCGCGATGACGGCGCCTGCTGTCCAATTCAACGCCTCAGTGGCTCAGTCTGACTCAGAGCGTCCCAGAAAAATTGCAATTGATCGGTTGATCCCTTTTTTTTTTTAGCGGATTTATATACTGATTTAGAGACAGAAGATTAACAACAGATAACACGTAGACGCAATTGATTTTGCATGGGCCAGAATTGGAGCCCATGGGCTCATTTTTGTGCCGCTCTCCTGGGGAGATGTAGGTACAAGTGGGCCTTTGGTAGCAGTTATGGGCCTTATGGCTACTGTGAGTCTTTCTTTGTTTTTAGGTTCATTTTGGATTCACACTTCACTCCTAGGCCTTGTTCTCTTTTGCATGCAAGTTGCAAGTTTTTGCACTCTCTCCATCACATCAATTTCTATCCGCATATATGGAAAGATTAAATGTAAGTAAAAAAATAACTAATTATACAGTTTAGTTGTAAATCACGAGACGAATCTTTTGAACCTAGTTGGGCCACGATTGGACAATATTTATCAAATACAAACAAAACGCTACAGTGCAGGGAATGCAACTTATTTGCGAACTGAACAAGGGCCTAGTTAAACTTTGGCTAGTTAAATTTAGTTAGAACTGTTTAGATCTTCTAACTAAATGCTAGGCTTACTTTTGTTGAGCCAAATATGCACACGAAAAAATAGAGGGTTTCATCTTTAGTCATGTGTTAGTTGGTTTTAGATAGGCTAGAACAGCTAAACGGATTGATGGTACCTTTTGGCCTTCAACTAAAGTTTACCTAAGGTTTTTGTTGCCCAGTTTGGACCTCTCGTAACTAAAGGTTCACACTAAGACACATACTCTATCTGTTTCTAAAAAAGATCGTATTTTTTTGTTTTTATGCCGCAAGTTTAACTTCGATTTATAGAAAATACGTGTAACATTTATATCTTAAAATAAAATATTTTTAAAAATATTAATTATGTAACATAACTATTAATATATATCGGGAAGCGAATACTGACAGTCTTTTTAGAACGAGTGTTACATATTTGTATACTCATCCCTATAGACATAATCACGTACACATAGATGGCCACTATATGTACATGCACTCATCTCTATAGCCACAAACACTTACCTCTAAAATGTTTTGAGGCAGCAATTTTTGAGGTTAATGAAGCCGGCAAATACATCTTTTTGTCACAGGCACTAAGAGAACAGTACGATTAAATCCTAAAAAGAATTCAGAAAATTATGAACATGATGTGAAATGAAAAACTTGGACCTGGATGTCAAAATGGTTACGGTAGGTTTTGAAATTTACCCCTTTTACAAAAAAAAAAAAGAACAACATTTCGCTGGGTGGACCTAGTGGCAAACACCAAGAAAAGGCTGCGTGCACCTAGTAGCAAACACCAAGAAATTAAAGCCAATGGAATCTATTGGGCAGTTGGGATCTTGCATCAGCATACTGCTATGTGGTTACTGCCAGCACTGTCATGTCAGGCTGCTCATGCTATGCACATTATAATAGATTCTTTTTACAGGTATGCACATTATTATAGTTGTTACAGCTAGCACTTGGTACGCCCTCTCTAATTTCATGAAAGATTGTAATTATAGATTTAAATATATAATAAAAACTATCGATATTTATGGTATTAACTAAATATTACTAGATTAGATATATTTTCTAGTATACATATTAGATGTTATAAACGTTAACAGTTTGGTCAAATTTTATATACTTTAACAAAAAAATATACATAGAATTGCGTTCTTTTTTATAGAGATACTACTATACCAGTAAAGTCGGTCTGCAGTCAGCCGACGAGTGCACTTGGCGCAGGGTATATGATGTTTAGGAATCCAAAATCCTGCAAGTTCTGAAGGGAACCTCTCGCGCCATTCCAATTTACTATCTCATTTCAAGGATTGAAGCACAAACCAAACCAAAGGTGTGCGTTGTTCTTTAAACAAAAACCAAGGTGTAGTTGATGACTTGAGCTTCATGGATAGATAGATACTGAGTAGTGACAATTCAGTGACGTAGACGGAGCCAGTCTTTAGGAATGATCTGAGAGTGCCGCCAGTACAAACTCTTTAGGTGTTATGTGACGGGTTACTTCGATCTGAAAGCCATATATAACTACTACTCTAGTAGTACTCTGCCAACTAAGCATGGTTTCAATTCGTTCCCCATTCGATTGGTGGCAATGGCGACGGCCGACGCAGCAGCTGCTAGTAGTTGCTAGTAGCTCCAAGCGTCTGCTGTCTCGCTTCAGAAGTTGAGAGAGGGGCGGCGGCGTCAGGCTCCCGTCGCGTGCAGGCAACGTGCCGCTGCTCCCCGCCGGATTGGCATATCCTCTGATCCTCTCCGTGGCCAACGCGGACGCACGTGGACTCCACCAGTCCACGGCACACACACACTCTCGCTCTCGCCTCAACTTGGCAACGGGTATGTACCCGACAGGTATTGGTCGCCCACACCCGCACCCGTACCCGTTAAATTTTACCTGTCGGGTTACCCGTACCCGTAGACGGGTAAGAAATTCGTTCTACACCCGCACCCGCGCGGGTAATTTTTACCCGACGGGTAACCCGCACCCGACAATACATCCGAATTTTTATATATAAATACAAACATTCACATGTCAAAATGATAGCTTCTAGCAAATTACAAACCAACAAATATTCATATAAAAATTAGGGCATCATTACAACAAACTAATAGACTCTTCATATAATAATTAATTGGATTTGTGCTAAATTGTTAGGCTATATGACTAAAGTGATTTGCACAGACTCTCGCCGATCCACAGATCCAGGGCGCGCGCAGGCAGGCAGCTTCTCTCGTCGCCAAATCGTAATTCCTGTTGCGGCGTTGGGGTCAGGTTCGCTCGCGCGCGCGCGTCCTGGGGCACACACGACGACCGACCGACATGCTGCCGCCACCATTCTAGCGTAGCGTAGCGTAGCTTCGGCTGTTGGTGAAATCTGTGGCCCAACCTTTACCCTGTGATGGCTCATTTTGCCGTTCGTTCTCCTATCATCAGTGCTCCTGGCCCAAATGGATCGTTCATTCTGCCCGGCCGGTCTAATTGGCTACGAAATCTAGATGAGTTGTTCAGTCCATTGACGAGGGGAGTTTCAGATGCACATCATCATCATTTGGGGAAGCCTCTGCACCAAATGATAAGCTGGTAACACGTCCAACGCCCAGAGATCTCGTGCATCGGTGCATGTTTAGGCCAGAATTTTGGTTGTCAGATTGATTGATCTCCTGTTTAGGCCTGATCTATCGTCCCTCCACCTCCCGCTGAAATGACAGGAATGGGTTTCTTACTACATACATACTACTACATGTAGCTGTTAACAGAAACGTCGCACCATGCTGATGTTACGTAGGAACCCTAAAATCCAACACCGCGGGCCCACATCCCTTCAGCGAGTAGGCGTACTCCTAGTATATATAGGTAGGCCGGCACTGCACTAGGCAGACAAAACGATCTCTCCAGAATCCCAAATCAGCAGCTTACGCGTCTAAATGGTCGCAGGACGACAGCCTGATTACTAAAGTACAGTACTTTACCAAAAGGCGAAGCAGGTATCAAATCACTCGCGCAAGAGAAGAGAGGCGTCGCCATCGGCGGATCAGGCCTCACCTCCGACACGACCCCTCGCACACACACGCCCCGATCGACCCGAAAGCATCTTCCATCTTCCTCCAGTCGCTGGGCGCTCGGCTCCTAACCTCTTTCTCCAATTCTCTGGACCCTGGAGCGTTCGTGTGCTCCGCTTGTCGCTTTCGTTGGCTAGTCCTGCGTCCTCGAGCGACGGTGGTTGCCGTTGCCGACCGGGATAATGTGCTCGCGAAGCTGCGCGGCGACGAGATCTGGGCGGCGGCCGCGCCGTCGCCGTCGCCGTCGGCCGGACGCCAACGGGGCACCAAGCCACCAACCTTAGATGGGTTTCGTACAGCTTGCTTTTAATTTCCGGCTCAAATCCTCGCTCCAACTGGATTTAATTTCCAGTACGTGGAAGGTTGGCCATGGACGTACGGGCGTGGTGACCAACGGTACGGATCATCGTTTTTCCTTTTTCGTCGGAGGTGGCGCTAGATTTCGTGGATTTTAATAAGGAGACGAGAGATGTTATCATCTTTCGTGCCTTTGTCTTCAGCAGCCAGCCCGTGACATAAGGGGGTGTTTGGATGGTGTGGAAAAAGTTAAATGCGTGTCACATCGAAATGTCGGAGGGATGTCGGAAGGGATTTTGAATACTAATAAAAAAACAAATTACAGAACTCATCAGGAAATCATGAGACAAATTTTTTAAGTATAATTAATCCGTCATTAGCAAATGTTTACTGTAGCAGCACATTGTCAAATCATGGATTAATTAGGCTTAAAAGATTCGTCTCGCAAAGTTATCGCAATCTGTGTAATTAGTTATTTTTTTCGACTACATTTAATACTCCATATATGTGTAACTAAATTCGATGGAACAGGGCAAAAGTTTTGCCCTGCCCATCCAAACACCCCCTAAGTATGTTTGGAACTGTACAACATACAGTACACATCGCCGCAAGTACGCGTCCAAGTTTCGCAATGATATGAGAAGCAAAAGTATTGTGGGTGCTCCAAAAATTTTGGCCTCCAACATGGTTTCTCTGGAGAGGCAACAGATTTTATCTTAGAGCTTGATTGATTAGCTACTAAAATTTGCTATGACGAGGATTTAACAAGCTATGACTTTAGTTAGTATTGGTTGGCTATTAAAATTTACCAACTTCTCACGTTTAGTTTTTCAAACATTTGATAAATTTTTTACTTAACTTTTAACTTGCTAAATTTTTTACATGACAAAATTTAGTAACGAACCAATCAAACCCGTAATCTGAAGTTGCACCTATGGAAGGTGGGTTCCGTTCTTGAATCTTGCGTGGTCTTGCTGCTCCTGCCAACTACGTATACTAGTATCCTAGAACTTCCTTGTTCCAAAATGAATGCAGTTCTAAATTAAAATTAAGTCATTTTTTAAATATGATTAAGTTTGTATATATTATTAATATTTATGTTCGAAATATGTTTACTATGGAAATATGTTTTGAGATTAATCTAATGATACTTATTTCAAATCATTAATGCTAGTACTTTTTCATGGATGTGCTCAAACTTTAAATTATTTGACTCCTTGACAAACGAGGATAACTTTTTTTAAGAATAAAGAGAGTATCCTTTTTATAGATGTGCTCAAACTAATATTTATGATGCCATAGAGCATCATTAGAATCGCCTAAAATTTAGTCCTAGGTCATTCGAACAGGTAGCCTAAGAGGGTATTTGGTTGTCGTATCTTGTGAGACACTTCACTTTAGGTAAGTAACCAATTTAAAAAGTATTTGGGACGCAACTAAAATTAGGCAAGAATTTTGTGCTCCACATGCCATAGAATTAAAAAAAATATGGAAAAAATTCTCTTACACATGGCAAGATGTGGTCTAAATTTTCTAGCTACACTTGCCTAAGGTTGTGGTAAATTGTGGCTATAAACTAAACAAACTTGACCTTTAGTCCATATTTTAACTAACAATTACTCCTTTCTTCTAAATTATAAGTTGTTTTAACTTTTATGGTACATCAAATTTACTATATATCTAGACATATGTGCGTCTAGAGACAAAAATTTAGCGTACCAATTTGACATAGCCCTGAGCTCACATTCAATGGACAGCCAAACATCACCATGCTCAATGTAGAGGTTAGTATCGAGCAGTTCAAGGAGCGTGGAAGTCGGTGAGGGCTCGGGGGGAAGGTGTGGCACGGCACATGAGAAGGCCAAATAAGAGTGCTTGCGATAGTGGTGAGGCTAGGGAGGGGGGAGGGCGGTGACTAATCGTGATGGATTTGGAATGGGCCAACGGCGGAGGGAATGTAGATGGATGATGATGAAGAGGTCGAGGAGTGGTACGTCGCCAAGGGAAGGAGAGGTAGAACTTTCATGTAGAATAGATAGAGATACTAATAAAGAGGGAAAAAAAGAAAACTGAAAGCTAGGACTATGATCTACTTCCTGAGGTCCCAAAATTATACTCTCTCTGTCTCTCGAAAAGCTTTAACTTCTAGAGTTGTCTTAAGTCAAACTTTTCAAACTTTGACCGAACTTTAAAAAAACACTAAGATTTATAGTATTAAATTAGTACTATTAGATTTATTATATAATATATTTTTATAAGATATTTATTTTATATTATAGATATTGATGTTCTTTTTTTATAAAATTGGTTAAATTTTAAAAAAAATTAAACACGAATTCTAGATACGGAGTAAAATATTGGCGAACTGAGAGATGCTCTACCGCGGGTGCACCGTCCACGAGCATTCGAGCAATGGCGGGGACCGGGGAGCACAGAGAATCAGCGGCACGCCGTCACACTGGTTGTATCCGCAGTACTTCTGACATGCGGACAGGTCAATGCTTTGGTTTCAGGAGTGAGCCAACAGCCCTTGGCCAAGCGCCCAGACCCGGCAATGAATACTACTGTACCCATGGTCCATGGAACTGACCTCGGGGGATGGAGCTCGCCCCGGGACAGCACGAGGGCTTCACGTGCCTGCCTGCGTGCCTGCGCTTCTTTCCGAATGACACCATGTTTAGTTCCATGAAAGTTACAACTTTTATACAACTTTCCCATCACATCAATTTCTACCCGCATGTATAGAGCAGTAAATGTTAGTAAAAAAATAACTAATTATACGGTTTAGTTGTAAATCACGTGACGAATCTTTTGAGCCTAGTTAGGCCATGATTAGACAATATTTACCAAATACAAACGAAAGTGCTACAGTGCAGGGAATGCAACTTTTTCACGAACTGAACAAGGCCTGAATTTCGCCTTATCCGATTGCTGCCCGGTTTGAAGTTTGAACCTTGGCCAACATGGCGTTATCTTTGCTGCAGCCACGTCGTCTATTGCCCTGGAGCTTATAACCCACATGTCAGTGATTTAGAGAGAGAGAGAAGCGGACCTGTTTTTGCCGGATCTGACGTTGCTGAAGCAGTCGATGTTTATTTTGAGGAGCTCCGTACTATTCTATTATTAATCGTGATGCACGGACGGTGCATCCCTTCAGTCTTCACCCTCCTGTGCGTAGCAGTCACACACACACCGCCCCATGCTCTGCAAATTACTAGCCCCCCGTCCCAGAAATCTTGCACTTCTAGTTCAAGTCGAGAATAGTGTATTGCATAAAAAAATCTACGACACTTATTTGATATTATAAATATTTTATATTCTTTTAGAAAAATGTAAATGAAGATGGCTTGATTTAGTACTGCAGACAGAAGTGCACGTTTTTTTTTTTTTTTATATGAGGTAATTATTACCACATACAAATTTTAATTACTCCCTGTATAAAAAAAAATACATGGTCAGATTCGTTGCTCACATAGAACTTGCATTGCATTAAGGGTAATGTACCTCATTGCTATGTTGCATTGTTTGTGTCTCTGTTTATGTTGATGTTATTCGGTTTAACTAGTATGATAGAGAATCACATGCTAGCTAGCATCTACTTCCTCTGTCCCAGTATTGAAGTCGTTTTGGCTTTGATTGACATGCATTGAAGAGCTTCTATACCTCGACATGGTTGCGTCCATATACGTGGATGGATGAATGAATCTGGACACATTCACGCGGTGCTAGAACGTCTTTAATACTGAAATAGAGGGAGTATAAAACTAACCATGAAATTTTCTAATAGAGAAAACCGCGGTAGAAGAAAATAAATGGGTAGAGGTTAGAACTCCACGAACTCGAGCCAAAACAGAGAAAACCATAATTGGGAAAAAAAAAAAAAGAGCGATAGAGGATAGATACAAGTTTCTTATCTGCCAAGGAAAGTACGACTTACGAGTTGAATGGGAGTTAATAACTTTTAATTTTTATTGTGGAGTTGTGTTACCAAGTTATTGGAAGGGGGTGTTTTTTTTTCCTTTTTGCCAAAAAAACTCAAATAAGGAGTTCATTTACAGAGCTCTTAGAATTGCCCTTGTGCTGGATTTACACTCAACTTGTACTAGAATTATGGTGATTATCTTGGTCATTTTTAGGTAGAATTGGTGAAACTAATATCACCACACTTTTTAGCTCAACTAGTACCAGAGTTACAATGATTTTTAGTGTAATTTCAAGGTAGAATTGGTATAACTAAAATTTTGGGTGTGCAAGGAACATTTCACCGATTCTTACACCACCTTTAATCTGGTTGTAAAACAGATGTTCTTTTTTTTTTTTTATAACATGAACATTTCACCGATTCTTACAACACCTTTAATCTGGTTGTAAAACACATGTTCTTTTTTTTTTTTATAACATGCTCATAAAATCCAGATATAGGAAGGAAGCTTTTCACCTGGACATGATATAGCAAAACTGATTTTGTTTTATCCAGAGAATATTTTGACGAGCATTACTTATTAACAGGATGTCGTTTTATGACACGAGCTTAAGTTCTTTCAAATTTGAATCATGACATGAGCTTAAGTTCTTTCAAATTTGAATCTGATAAAACAGATTTTACATATCACAAAAGTACTCATCAATAGAGTAATTGTTGGTCAAAAGGTTGACATTATAATGAAACAAAATGAGTTTTACATTCTCGATTGATATACCGAACAATAAACTGCTAAAAGTACAGTGAAGCGAAATGAACCATACCATACATTATTATTATTAGAATGAAATGTCAGGCAAGTTGAGAACTTGAGATGCATGTCAGCATGTGAGCAATAATTTGACCACTTGTATATATTTTTTTTGCAGGCGTACATTGTATAGTTGGTCACTCCAAACGGCATGTAAGCCAGCAAATATGTGATGCATTGTGTTTTTCTTTTTCTAAAGAAAGGTATTTTTAATTCTGTGAGGATGTGTCACGGCCTCATGGTCATGCCTTGGTCCACATGTCAAATCGTCTGTTGGATGGCTGCAGCATTATTTGTAGTAGCAAACCAACCGGATTCATATCGTCAGTTTGTATAATTAATAATATTATTTATACTAATCCGCCACGCATGATACTGCATCAAATGATTTGTCGACGATGGTGACAAAAATAAACAAAACTAGAGAGACGGATATGCTCGCGTTTGCTCAAAATAAAGGGCAACAAGGATGTACTTTGCACTAGGACCACAATTCTGGTGAGGGAAATTGACGTACCAGCGCTCCAGCATAAGGCTTACTGGCATAGCATTGCTATTTGTGATACCCGTGTAGCATCCTTCTATGTTTTTATTTGGCTTCAATATTTCTTTGCTGGAAAAAGATGGACGTGAAATAACAACACATGACTTTTTCTTTACCATATTTCTTTACCAAATAGGAATACCTACGATGTCAAACAAATGTGTTATTAAATTATATTTCACGGTGTATCTAATGAATCATGTTTTATATTGTAGATGTTTGTGCATTTTTCTATAAATTTGGTTAAAATAGAAAAATTTAGCTTAAAATAAATTTTGGTGTTAAAAGTAGTTGGCTTAGAACAAACACCGAAATTAATGTCTGTTTGGATTTTATGGTCTATAAAATTTAGTTGGCTAAATTAAGAATTATTTATATAGTCTAATAAGCTAATAACCTTTTCATGAGGTTGGTTAAACTTCAAAGAACACTTTATAAACTACATATTTGAAGCTTTATAAGAACACTTTGGACAATAGAATCTAAAGCAGGATTAGTGGAAGCCGCACTTCCAAAAATTTGGTCCCTTTTTTAACCCAAGTCTGCAACCATCTCCCTCTGATGCGCCTTTAACCCCACCGCACCGCCACCGCCCGCCGTTGCGGCTGCGCCGTATAAAAGCCGCCGAGCAAAACTCCGTCGGCCACACCGTTAGCCTACGCCGCACTGCGCAAACCAACAACCAAATCAAATCCGGAGCCAGTAGGGAGTGGTAGGCGGAGCCGCCGGGAGCCCGCGGCTCGCGAGAGAGGCAGAGAGCAGAGGCGGCGGCGTCCACGGAGCAGGAGATCTCGCCGCGACGTCCTCCAGTCGCCGCTGGCGTCGCCGGTTCCCGTCAGAATCGGAGGAGAAGCTTCGTCGCCATTGCCGGGGCATCCGGTGATCTCCGCTCGCCAATGCTGGTGGAGACCGCCGCGGTAAGGCCTCTTGCCTCTGTCGGCGCCCGGTTCCGGTTGGTGGGAGCAGCGTGCTGTGTGCAGAGCTGCTGTAATCAGTAGCACCACTGTTTTGGATAACCGATGCATTAGATTCTTGCCGAGTAGTTCTGGTTCATCGATTCCCGTGGTTCAGTAACTTTCCTGTGTAGCATCACCTCCCCTTTCTAAGAAAAGGCAAATGTTGCGGGTTTGATTGGACGCCACGTGATAGCGCGTGCGCTTTCATCAAAGCAGCTTGCAGCTTGGCTTATTAGGTGTCCTGTGTGCTTTCTTTTGCAGAGCTCGCCTAGGATGTCGCGGTGTTTGAATCTCAGTTGGGCTTGGGCAGGAGAAATGTGATTGGTTCGGGATATAGAGATTGGCGTACCTGTTGCGAGTTGCTGCTGCTAGACTGTGATTGCTTTGTCACGTATTGAGGCTCATGGAGTCACGGATGGATCAGTACGAAATCATGGAGCAGATTGGCCGCGGGGCCTTCGGTGCCGCCATCCTAGTCAATCACAAGATTGAAAAGAAGAAGTAAGATACAGCGCTCTTGCATCACTATGTAGGTTGTATATGGTTTGTCACTATCATTCCGCTGACTGTATGATTGCCTTGCAGGTATGTGCTGAAGAAAATCCGGCTTGCGAGGCAGACGGAGCGCTGTCGGAAGTCTGCCCATCAAGAGGTTGGTGAAATGTGATGCTTTGTTTCTAATTCATCGGTTGTGTCTTGAAGAGTTAGTAAGAGAAAAGCTGAATTGCAGATGGCTTTGATTGCTCGGCTGCAACACCCTTACATTGTTGAATTCAAGGAGGCTTGGGTTGAGAAGGTTTTGTAGTTCAGGAACTTGTTCTTACTTATTTCTTCTGTTTGAACTTATTAGTTGACATGGTGAATTATGCAGGGTTGTTATGTCTGCATTGTCACGGGCTATTGTGAAGGTGGAGACATGTGGGTGTGATTTAGTGCTTTGGAGGTCATCCTTTTAGTTGCAACATAACCACATTATGTTATATCTCACATTGGTCTTGTTTTTCAGGGATGAGCTGATGAAGAAATCAAATGGTACCTACTTTTCTGAGGAGGTATGAGAAGACATGTCTATTTTGTTTATCTGATTGAAGGAAAAAAATCATCCACATTGCACTCATAACACCGAATAATCCTCAGGTATTGCTTAAATGGTTTGCTCAGTTGGTGTTGGCTGTAGATTACTTGCACTCAAACTATGTCTTGCACCGTGACCTGAAGGTAACTAAAACACAGTAGATGATCATCATTGTCAATTTTTTTATGCAATAAATGGTCATGACTCCTCAAACTCGCAGTGCTCCAACATATTTCTCACCAAAGATCAGGACATCCGACTTGGTTAGTTTCTCACAATAAATACATTAATGCAAGTCTGTAATTGACATGTTACATCTGTTTCTTATTATGCTTCATCATATCAAATTATCTTATTATCTGGTCTCCATGCAGGGGACTTTGGCCTAGCGAAGACTTTGAAGGAAGATGACCTAGCTTCATCGGTATGATGTTCCTGCATGTTTCCTTCTTTCCTCTTTGTTCTGTCTAAAAACCTTGTGTCATCCTAAAGTTTCCTGTTTATAGAAAACAATTACTGAGTTTGTTATCACTCATGCAATACATCAGTTAAACACTAACCACAAAGTTTTTCATCCACCATGAATTTATCCCTCATATTGTTTATATTTGGATTAACATTTCATTCTACAACTGATTGGGAACCTCATTTCCTGGATGGGTTTTGGAACTTTTGATCCAAATTCCAGTCAGAGCCTATTGAAAGGAGGGATGAAAATGGACGGGAAATATCCTGTTCCGTCCTGACCCGTTTTCTACTTTTGTCCCACTCATTTCCTTATTTGTGGTCGAAAACGGGAGAGGTTGTTTCCCGCCCGTTTTTTCATGATCCTGTTTTCATCCGGATGAACCCATATTTATCCCATTTTCAATCTATTTGGGATATGCCTTACAATTATTTGTCCTTATGTTATGATAGTACACCTACGAATAGTTATCAATTATGCATATTGGCATGTTGACACACATGGCATGCAAGCTAATATTTTCATGCATGTATATTGTTGTGTGACTTTATACATGCATAATCTTAACTTGATTTTCCAGCTTTCCAGATTTTGCATGATCCTGTATTTCCACATTTCTGGATTCCGTTTTTTATCACGGCTTTTCAGATTTTGGTCCCTTTTCCGCCAAAAAAGTATGGAAACAAAAATGGGCGAGGGGTTTTCCTGCCTGTTTCCTTCCGTTTTCATTGTTAATTGAAAGAAAGGAATTAAAATTCAGAACTAGGGCCCTTGGGGCAGGATCCTTTCTCGCCTTTATACTTTTTATATTTACCATGAACCATGTAGATATGCCAGTCCATTTCATGGATTGTATGAAGGTGTAATTCTTGTTTTGCATTCGTGCAATAACTGGTGGCACCATGTTTTTTTTTTAGTTGTCGGGACACCAAATTACATGTGCCCAGAGTTGCTAACCGATATTCCCTATGGTTTCAAGTCAGACATCTGGTCTCTCGGTATTTCGTTTTAGCTGGCTCAGTTGTTTCTGTAATGCAAAATGTTTACATAACTGATGATTTATTATAATTTCTAACTTATCATATTTTCATTTGCATAGGATGTTGTATGTATGAGATGGCAGCTCATCGACCTGCCTTCAAGGCATTTGTGAGTTTTTGTCTGATCTTATTTCTTTTCACTGTCCCAAAATGTAGTTCTCTTTAGTTATCATATGTCAAATTTCTCTAACTTAGACAATGTTTGTAGAACTAACATCTACAATACCAAATAGATCCACTATCACAACATATTTCGTGGTGAATTTAATGAAATTAATTTGATCCTGTACATGTTTTTGCATTTTTCATTTTGGAATAGGAGTACTTCAAAATGGTTACCAGGAAGTGAGCCTTAGCTCAACTGGTTGGGTGGGAGGTGTGGTCATGCACCCAACCACCCAGGTTGAAGTCCTCTCTTGGACTGAATTTGGGTGCCTATTTCTCTTCTTAATGAAAAACCACCTACTTCCTCCTAGGTTGGATCTCTCTTTTTTTTTAAAAAAAAAAAATGGTTACCCAGATGTAGATTCCTCTGGTTGATTTGAGTCAGAAAATTTCCCTTTTATGTTTACATTAAATAAAATAAAGGGTACATGGGTATTCTTTGGTGCTTTTTTAGTGATCCTAGTATATGTAATTACCACTTAAAATTTCTGATAGTCTTACCTGATTTTCATTGCCTGCAGGATATGGCTGGATTAATAAGTAAGATTAATCGGTCTTCCATGGGTCCTTTGCCTGCCTGTTACTCAGTGTCTATGTAAGTGTACTTCTCTAAACGAAGTAGATCTTGTGGAAGTCGAACAGTTGTTCTTTGCATGTCTAAAAGTGATCTTGATAACCATTTCTATCACATGGCATGCACTCTCTATGTAAGCAGTGCTTATTCTTGTTCCCAAGAACCAAGTAATCTTAATAGAAAACTGCTAAATATTTCCTTTTTTATACACATTGCTAGAACAGTTTCATATAGAATGTGCAGCTCAAAAGATCAATTTTACTGTTGGATACAGGAAAACCCTAATCAAAAAGTATGTTGAGGAAGAGTCCAGAGCATCGGCCTACTGTAAGCTATTATGAACCTTGAACCTTCCATGCAGTAGTTCTTCCTTTCATCTGGATTTTGAAAAGTTTATGTTAAATCATTTGAACAGGCATCTGAAATCCTGAAGAACCCGTACCTGCAACCTTATGTTAATCAATACCGCCCCCTTTATGATTCTTCAAACCCCATGCGGATGCCAGAGAAACCATTGGCTTCACGGAGCAGTCAGAGAAGCATGTCTGACAGCCAAAGCAGTAGCATTTCCAGTAGTGACATTGACAGTGCCCAATCAAGTGACAGAAGCACATCAGGTGGAACCACAAGTACTGACAGAAAAACCATTGATGCTGCAAGCATTCGAGATGTGGATCAAGGCAGGTCAGATGAAAATGGCGCCACACCTGAAGATCTTAGAGGCAACAAAGACAACTGTAGCGTTCAGTTTAAAAGGCAAGATTCATTGAAATGCATACATGTTGATCACCATCCCAGACCAGAGAGCAAACAACCGAAGATCATTGAGAAGATAATGACAACCCTTAGAGAGGAGAGCAGGATGAGAGAAATCAACTCTCCTGTCAGAGGTGGTGTAAAGCCGAGTTCTGGGCTCAGCAACAATAATCAAGTAGAGCAACCATTACAGGTTTCAAGGACAAACAGCGACATGCCATGCAGCTTAAAGTCTGGCAACATTCTATCCCATGACGAACATGTAAATGAAGTTGAAGCATCACCACCCTTGAAGCAACTGGTACAAGTTAACTTGTTTGTTTTCACGAAATCCATCTTTTTCCATATATTGCTTATTTATGTCTCCTGGTATCGGTCTTGCAGTCACCTATTGTTGAACATAGTGCAAAGATGAAAACCGCTGGGCCATCAACACCTGAACCTGCCAAACTAATCACAGAAAATGGGGCTGCAGCTTCAGGAAAAACTAAGAACAAGACATCACCTGCTGCTAGACGTCCTAGCCCTCAGAGGCAAGCCGGAGCAGGGACTCCAAGTTTCCCAGTCACAATGACAAGACGTGCTCATACCAAGTTCGTAACTGAGAGAGAGAAAACTCTGGAGCGACCATCCTATAGCCCAGATAATGCTCTTAGTGATCCTCCACGAAGTGCAATGATTTCTTCAAATCCTTCAGAAGGACAGCATATGAAACTGGATACTTCACAAGCAAATTCACCAAATCTTTGGGAGCTTTTCACCGTTTCAGCAAAGGAACACATCAGCGCTTGCTCAAGTTCTACAGTTGGTTGTACTGGAAGTATGGGCCAGCCTGAACTATCTGAACCTAATTCACCTGTCTGCTTGGTTTCACCATGTACTGGCTGTTCACCCAACACAATCGAAGAGGATGACAAAAGCAGCATACCATGTTCAGAAATTAACACTGACAAGAATGTTGCAACTAACAATGGTGGTTCAAGCCTGAGGTCAGATTTGGAACCATCCTTTCTGAGTTGTGAACAAGAGTTTGTTTCCAAAGACGTGCAATCTAGCAAGCATGAGCAGAGCAACATCACATTCCAAAGCGGTGAAGATAAGTTCACTGTCCAGGAGCTGCTTTCATCGGCACCAGAAGTTGCTCCTCCTGTTTCATCAGCACCAGAAGTTGCTCATTCTATTCCAGCTACAAAAGGCACACTATTGGATGCACCCATGTCTCTTCAGTCATGGAAGAGACATGTAGTTTCTCATTTAAACCCTCCAGTTGATGATGTTATACAGACGATAAGTCACAGCCCTTTCTGTGTCAGTGATGAGCAGCCAACACAAGAAAATGTTCGAAGAGAAGCTCAGAGCGCTGATGTGATCAAACTACTGAATGTGGTACCAGAAGAGGCTGATGCAAGGAGCAGCTCATCAAACATCCTGCCTCCAGCACGGTCCTCATCAGTTATTGCTACGTCACATGTCTCAGAAGCCAATGTTGCTACTAAGGCACTAGCTGCCTCGGACAATGTAAAATTATCTGCTGCCTCATCGGGGACCAGCATTGGAATGAAGGAAGAGGCATCCCCTACTAAGGAAGCTCTTGATGTTACATCGTTTCGGCAACGTGCTGAGGCTCTCGAAGGGCTTCTGGAGCTTTCCGCGGATCTGCTGGAGAATCAGAGGCTGGAGGAGCTAGCCATTGTTCTGAAGCCGTTTGGGAAGAATAAGGTGTCCCCACGAGAAACCGCTATCTGGCTGGCCAGAAGTTTCAAAGGGATGATGAGTGACGAAGCAGGTCGTACGTCACTATGAGCACGATTTTGTCTGTTTGTTTGGTTTCATTTTTTGCTCGGAGTAAATCGGTGCCGCTTGATTTGGTAATAGCAGTGCTCTGAGTTACTCAAAGTTGATTGAATTGACAACAGCTTGCTGAGTTGTGTATTCTTTCTTTCTTTTATTACCTTTTATTTTTGAGAGGAGCTTGTGGTCTCTGACTCTCTGTTGCCACTTTTTTCCTTTTCTGATTGCTCCATTCTTTTTGGCATTTGTTGTACATAAAGAACTTAGAACTGTAAACAGCAATAAAGCCTGCCTTCGGTGTGATTCAAAAAAAGATAATACTGTTAACCTAAATGAACCTTGAATTCTTCTGATAAAATGCCCTCAGCTTGCCAAGTGCTATTTTCGACCTTCCAGCTAGCAGAGGTTCTGATAAAATGCCCTCATTAGCATTCTGTAGCAACATATTCGAGTCGTTCTGTAAACTAAAGGCAGAATGCAACCTCATCGATCTGACATGGTTATCTTTTGTGCCCATTCTCATTGATGATCAATACTAAAGTTGCAGTGTTTGATAAAATTTAGAAGAAACTTTTTTTATTTAAAACCAATTAGTAGCTAAAATATCAATACGAAATTTTGATATTTATAAAAAAGATAGCATCCTCTATATACTCATAAGATAGAATCCTAAATATGTGCATTTGTAGATAGAATCCTAAATATGTGCATTTGTAGAAAGGTATTGATGAGTAGGTCGTGGATTTTAATCCTAAGAAACATCTTTTTTTTATTTTTTATGTCCATCTTTACAATTTCATTTTGTAGTAACGAATCATATGGATGAACTTGTAAACTAATTCACTCTTCAGAAATCATTCCTCCGTGCTACCAACTCTCTTTCTTCTAGTCTTTTCCTCAGTTCTCCAATTCAATTCGTTGTTAACAGTACTTTGAGGAAAGACGAAAGAAGGGAGCGTTTAAAAATTGCGTCAGAGCTCAGCTCAGAGTTCAGACCGCTCCGGGTCACCATGAAAAGACACAAAGAAATTCTGTCTTTGATTTGAGCATCTGCACGTCGCAATAAACTTTTCATTTTTATTTTGTAATATATAAAGGACAGCAAACGTGATAATCTGCTGCGGCGTTTGCAGCGAGCATGCGTTATGCGGCTTTTGGTGTGCATGCCGGCTGGCTGCTTTGACACCGACACTAAGTTACCTGCTCATCATGAAAAATAAAATACGTTTCCCGCTTCTAAAATTTTACTAGATTAAAAAAACAGCAGCATGTGTATCTCAAATCTATTTATTACGTATATCGTGATTTTAATTTAATAATGTTTATTATGTATCATAAATATGTGTATTATATATATTTAATTTTTGAAAAGCAAAATATGCTCTTTTTTTGTGACCAGTACACAGCACGTAATGTACGCAGCATGCTCCTACTGATAGTGTCCTTTTTTCCTTAGAATTATTGGCCTGCCGGCAGTGTAGTCTCATCACAGCTCCTCCAGCTGGTCCAACTAACTCGAGCCACTGCTACCCAATTTTACCGTGCACTCTGGTCGGAGAAAGATACCTCTGAAATTTTATAGAGAAAGGTACCTCTGGAATTTTATAAAACTAGATGAATATACCTTGTTTTGCTGCGAAAGATTTAAAATATGGTATCTTGTGAATGAAAAATGAATTGATCATGTAAGAAGTACAACATGCACAAAAGTGAAACAAAAATATAGTATTATTGTACCATCCAACAAAGTAGTATACATGCATGTAGACCAATGCCAATTAGTTTCACGAAAGGACAAAATATGACTTAAGCTAATTATACTAATGAAATAATTAATGTAAAAGAAAGTATTGGGCAGTGTTTTTCTAGAAATTATTGGGCCTGTTTGCTTTGCTCCTAGGTCAGCTTTGCTTGGCCTATGAAGCATTCCCTGGCGGACATGGAGCGTAGCTAGAGCTAGAGCTGGGACTTGGGCCGTGCCTTACTGGCCTGGCCCGATCTTCTCATCTTTTATGCTGCTTCAGATCATGTTCTTTAGGCACGCGTGGTACGTCGTGTCGTGCCAATATAACACGGTAGATTTTTTCTCGGCCCAAGCACGGTCCGTGGCATGCCGGTACGTGTTCGGGTCGTGCCGATCAAGCATGACTCTCAAAATATCTCTGATTACTTTCTTTTTCTGCTCATAATATAAAGATAAATATATATCTCGTGTGCATTATTTTTATAAAAGTTAAATGATTTTTATAATCTTTTTTAGAATTAGGTGAGAGGTAGTATAGTAAATGTCAATAAACTGCATTGTAGAGCTCCATATGTGTTTACGTGCCATTTTCATGCCTTGCGGCCCAAGCACGGCCTAAAATGCGGGCCAAGCCATATAGCCCGCCATGCCGAGATCTTAGGCACGGCACGACCCTTATGTTCGTGTCGCGCCGACATGGCTTAAAATATTTCGTGTCATACCGTGCTTCGGGTCGTACCAAAAGATCGAGCTGTGAGCCATCCTCAAATGGCATGGCCCAAGTGTCAGCTCTAGCTAGAGCACCCAGCCACCGTGACGCATTCTTGACCCTAAGCGTTAATTGTGGCCCAAGAGAGACTGCCGTAATGGTAAAGCGGCCTGAGACCATAGTGGGGACGAAGATATGGTTGGGAGAGACCAACAGTTTGGACTTGGCCTCAATTCAATTCTATTTGCTCAATTCGTTGGATGTGTGGAAAAAGTTCTGCCTGTGTCACAAATGTCGGAGGGATGTCGGAAGGGATTTTGAATACTAATAAAAAAACAAATTACAGAACTCATCAGGAAATCATGAGACAAATTTTTTAAGTATAATTAATCCGTCATTAGCAAATGTTTACTAGCACATTGTCAAATCATGGATTAATTAGGCTTAAAAGATTATTTACTCAATTAGTTATTTTTTCGTCATTTAATACCCATATAGTGTAACTACAATTTTGCCCTGCCCATCCAAACAAGTATAATACAATTGCACTCGTAACATTCAACTCTAGTAGACATTTTTTTGTTCCCAAAGTGTAACTGTTAGAATCGGATACTCCTATTAGTTGCACGCAAACAAGTATTGCTCTGTTATAATCTTACTTGCCTTTACGACCATGTCTTACATGCCTTTAGGACCATAGACTCTTGCCTATATAAAATCTAGTGCAATAGAACTAGTATCTTGCATAGATATAATTGCTCCTTAGAGCATGTATAGTAATAATGCTTGTAAGCTGGCGAAATAAACATCCACGTCATCAGAACAAAGCCATGTTAGGAGAGAGTATTGAACGGGCGCTTCGCTTCTCGCCGACTGAAACACAAGACCCGAGATAAAAAAAGCACTTTCTCAGCCGACTGCTGGTGAGGAGCTGCCGCTTGATTGCTCTGTCTATCTCTACAAGACTACAACCAGTCCCTCGCAAAATATTTGTTTATTTAATATATAGCTAACCTTCCTTCCAGCCATGCCTATTAAGTATATGAATAGACTATATTTGCTTACTGTATGTGACATGGCGCTTGCATTCAGCCGGCAGCAGGCTAAACCATTAGCCTTGCTCTTACAAGCAAGTAGATTTGAGTCCCCTATAAAGGCCTTCGTATACATACGAGTAGGAGTATTTCTAGGATGATTCTACACTCAAGTCACATAGAATTAGAAGTCCTAACAGCGCGTCCAAGTCCAGCTTGAATTTGAGTCACCAACTCACGGTATAACAACAATAACACCTGATAGAGATGTAGGGCATGCTAGGCTGCATTATAAGCAACCGTTGCTACAACTACTCATTGACAGTCGTTTTATCCATTTGCGCGTTGTTTCAATGCTACATAATAGTACACCATTTTCATTTTATCAACTATTCGTTCCGCTTAAACAAATGTTTTTACCTGTCTAAGTGATTGTTTATCTTGAATAATGGCTTAAAATGATAAGTGACCTACCGTTTAATAATATTTAGGAATATTTTATGCCTTTGCTGCTATGGAGCTTGCTAATTAAGAGGTCTTGCAGTGGCAGCTGCAGCTGCTTTAGCTACTACGAATGGATCCATATATTTTATTGCTCTACTATTATCATTGATACTTTAACAAATTCTAAATGGATTACTTATTCGAGGACTGCTGGGTGCATATGGTTAACAT